>BPLR01021541.1:0-24156 GCA_021605095.1 Caerostris extrusa
GT
This sequence comes from Caerostris extrusa, assembly GCA_021605095.1. NCBI lineage: Eukaryota > Metazoa > Arthropoda > Arachnida > Araneae > Araneidae > Caerostris > Caerostris extrusa. The sequence goes on from BPLR01021541.1 coordinate 3, forward strand.
TACGTATTGCTTTCAAATGGAGTTTGAAAATTTGCATATTTAAATTTAGAAATTTACCTTTATTTAATATGAACTATATATGATATTATGACGATTTGCGACATGTATTTCAATAATAAACAAACTGGATTAAATAATATAACAAGTATTCAATATTTTTTAAGGGAATAATCTTTGGTTTTTATAACAAATACTGATCATTTATAACAATAACAAGTAATATAAAAACATTTAAGTCAATTCCAATTTTTACTATAATGGAGAAAGTCCTTTATAAATACTTTCATTCATTTTTAGTCTATTTGGCGCAATCTATTGGCATATATACGCAACTTAAATTCCAAAATACCCAAAATTAATTAATTAAATTTAATTACTGAATTAATATTTGAAAACTGTATTGAAACAAGTGTCATCCACTACAAGTTCAAAAATGTATTTTAACTTGAGTGGATGAATAAAAAGTGTTTTATTAACGATTGAACATATGAACAAGATATATATAGGGAGAGTGTGAGCTAACAGAAGGAATTGAAAAAAAAAGTGAACTAAAGAAACGAATTTATAAAAGTAAAGTAAAACGAGAATAAAGTTTGTTTATTTTAATCTTTAAGTAATACATTTTATTTAAATCGAAGATTTTATTGATTTGAATAAGAAACTCGTAAAAGCAGAACAAGCTAATATGAAATCTGTTTAAGAAATAATAGCAAATAGTCAAATTCGGCATTAATTCTTAAAGAATTCTACCGGAAGGAAAGATTCGCAAAACGATTTTGTCAGGGAGAATTCTCATTACAAATTGCTTGTTTTCAAAAAATATTATCTGAAAAAAATATTGAATCGTGAATTTCCCGTTATTTTAAATTGGATTTGTAATAATACGACAGGGAACAATGCTTTTTTTTTACCAAACGATTTTTTTATCTTGTAGAAATTATCGCTTGCTTAAAAAAATCACAAGAACAAAAATAGCTTCGTTTCGGAAAGCAATTGCTTCAGCATTTTTCCTTTTTATACCCAGAAAAGATTTAATTCAATTTATTAAATTATTGAAATATTAAGCTGAAGATAAAACGTTATAAATTTGTTTTAAGCAAACATATGAAAAGAATGAAGAGAAACGTAACTTAACGATTTTATTGATTACGCGTGACTTAATATTATACTTTAAAAATTAAGTCTGAATTTTTTTCTAATTTTAATGACACAAGATAGATTAAGATGTCAGATTTATTCAATGTGTTTAGATTTGTTCAATTTTATGTTTAAGATAAAAAGACAAAAATAGGACGTAAATAGATTTAATTGTCAATCACCGTGCTGTACTTAATGTACATATTTCAACAATTAAATATCATTAAAAAATTAATTTGTTTGAAATGTTTACAGATATGTACACATATGAAAATATTAATGAAATTTTGTTTCTATTGTTTTGTTTACTTTAATAACCACGAGCACTTTTGTTTGAAAAACACCTTGTTTTAAATCAAAATATGAGTATCATTTTTTTTAGCTTTTAAGTATGGACAACAAATTATTTAACTATATATACCTTTACCTGCAAATCATAGTTAATACTGTAAATATTCTTATACATACATAGGGTTCTTATATAAATTTATGTTTGTTTATCTTATATTACGTTAATATATCGTAAATTATTTTATTTTTAACAACCATCTGCTTATAAATTAATATAAAATTAGCTGACCACATAAGAGAAAGTGTGTTTCACATGAGTACCATACAAGCAAAGTATAACAAACTATTTCTTTATGAATCCATACATCTTTAGAAATTCATTTGTTATCTTTCAATTAACTTATCCCATTAATTTAAATCTAAAAACTATGCACAAACAAATAATATTAATTAATTGTTTTGATAATTGGTAATTTTGATTTTATTTTTAATACTTTATCCTTGAAACTAAATTTTGTAATTAAAATTGTGTAAAAATTAAGTGATAAAAACTGTTAATAATCATTTATTAGTTTTGAGAATAAGAATTTTACATTGATTATTATTAGACTTCAAAAAATTTCAAATGGGGTTTGAAAATTTGCATATTTAAATTTAGAAATTTACCTTATTTAATATGAACTATATATGATATTATGACGATTTGCGACACGTGTTTTCTCAATAATAAACAAACTGGGATTAAATAATATAACAAGTATTCAATATTTTTAAGGAATAATCTTTGGTTTTTATAACAAATACTGATCATTTATAACAATAACAAGTAATATAAAAAACATTTTTTAAGTCAATTCCAATTTTTTTTTACTATATTGAAGAGTCCTTTATAAATAATTTTCATTCATTTTTAAGTCTATTTGGCGCAATCTATTGGCAGATATACGCAACTTAAATCTAAAAAAATACCCAAAATTAATTAATTAAATTTAATTACTGAATTAATATTTGAAAAAAACTGTATTGAAATCAAGTGTCATCCACTACAAGTTCAAAAATGTATTTTAACTTCTGAGTGGATGAATAAAAAGTGTTTTATTAACGATTGAACATATGAACAAGATATATATAGGGAGAGTGTGAGCTAACAGAAGGAATTGAAAAAAAAAGTGAACTAAAGAAACGAATTTATAAAAGTAAAAGTAAAACGAGAATAAAGTTTGTTTATTTTAATCTTTAAGTAATACATTTTATTTAAATCGATGATTTTATTGAATTCAATAAGAAACTCGTAAGCATAACAAGCTAATATGAAATGTGTTTAAGAAATAATAGCAAATAGTCAAATCCGAACGCATTAATTCTTACAAAATTCTATCGGAAGGAAATCTGTACGAATCGCAAACGATTTTGCCAGAGAATTCTCATTACAAATTGCTTGCTTTCAAAATATATCTGAAAAATATTGAATCATGAAATTCCGTTATTTCAAATTGAATTTGTAATAATACGAAAGGGAACAATGCTTTTTAATTCCAAACGATTTTTTTTATCTTGTAAAATTATCGTTTGCTTTAAAAAAATTACAAAGACAAAAAAATGCTTCAATTTTCTGAAAGCTATTTAGCTAGCAAACATATGAAAATAATGAAGAGAAACGTAACTTAACGATTTTATTGATTACGCTTGACTTAATATCGTATTTTGGAAATTAAGATAGATTAGGATGTCAGATTTATTCAATTTATGTACATTTGAGATGAAAAGACAAAAAAAAAAAAATGATGTAAATAGATTTAATTGTTAATAATCGTGGTTTAAATAAAAACAATAATATTCAGTGTTACTTTCAATTATAATATTTGAACAATAAATTAAATATCGTTAAAAATTAATTTTTAAAAGAAGAAAAGTTAAAAAGAAAATATATTTTTATATAAAAATTAAATTATTTAATATGAGCTATATATAACAATTGGGACAAATAGTTCTACACTTCTTTTCTCAATAATAAACAAACTGGGATTAAATAATATAACAAAGTATTCAATATTTGCATTAGGTTTAAGGAATAACCTTTGCTTTTATAACTACTGAAAATTCTTGACACTTTATCACAATAAAAAATGTGAGCTAAAGAAATGAATGTATAAAATTAAAGTAAAACGAGAATAAAGTTTGTTTATTTTAATCTTTAAGTAATACATTTTATTTAAGTCAAAAGATTTTCTTGATTTGAATAAGAAACTCGTAAAAGCAGAACAAGCTAATATGAGATCTGTTTAAAAATAACAGCAAATAGTCAAATTCGAGAACATTAATTCTTAAAGAATTCTATCGGAAGGAAACCTGTAAGATTCGCAAACGATTTTGCCATGGAGAATTCTCATTACAAATTGCTTGCTTTCAAAAATATTATCTGAAAAAATATTGAATCATGAATTTCCCGTTATTTTAAATTGGATTTTGTAATAATACGAACAGGAACAATGCTTTTTTTTTCCAAACGATTTTTTTTATCATGTAGAAATTATCGTTTGCTTTAAAAAAAAATCACAAAGACAAAAATAGCTTCGTTTCGAAAGCAATTTCTTCAGCATTTTTTCCTTTTATACCCAGAAAAGATTTAATTCAATTTATTAAATTATTGAAAGATTAAGCGGAAGATAAAACGTTATAAATTTGTTTTGAGCAAACATATGAAAATAATGAAGAGAAACGTAACTTAACGATTTTATTGATTACGCTTGACTTAGTATTACACTTTAAAAATTAAGGCTGAATTTTTCTAGTTTTGATAATGCAAAATAGATTAGGATGTCAGATATATTCAATAAATCTTATTCAGTACATTTAAGATAAAAGACAAAAATTTTGACGTAAATAGATTTAATTGTTTATCACCGTGCTATAAATAAAAATAATCCTTTTCAGTGTCACTTAAATGGCAACAATAATTATAATATTTCAACAATAAATTACATATTACAAAGTTAATGCAAAGGAAATATTTGTTTTTAAATAAACTATTTTATTTAAGAGAAAATTTCTCACCCTAAAAATTTCTTAGTCTCAATTAAGGATCATTTTCGTATCAGTTCAACTATGCTAAGGAACCCACCACCTTTAATTTTAATAAAATTTATTTACTTATGAAATCTTTAATGCTTAAAATTTCAAAAAATATAATATATAATACTGGTAAGCAATTTGAAAGTTAGGCTTGAAAAATTTGCATTGGGCCTTTATTTGCCTTTGTTTTGAATGACACGCTAGGGAGCATGTATGACAAGAAATTCTTTCCAGTTTGTTCTATTAAATTTTTTTTTTACCTTGTACAAAATCAACTCCATCAGAATCAATTTTCAAACATACAAACATATTTTTCAATTAAAAATTGAGTTACTTTAACAACTAATTTCTTCAACTTCATCGCCTTAAATTTCTTCAAATTTCACATACAAGTAGCTGAAAGTGTGTTTCAATGCACGAGAAAAATTTCAACAGGTCATTTAAGGGAATTTTTTTAAATCAATTAGATTTTTTTTGCCAAAAATTCTTTAAATTGGTGTTTGATATGTAACTTATCAAAGGGATGTGAAGCCTAAAATATATTACCTTTTTTTTTTAGATATGAACATGAAAATCTTTTAAAAATACAAAAAGGCATTTCTGAAATGGAAAAATTTTTGAATATCAATATATTTTTCTAATAATATAACTTCCAAAAGTTTGATTTTTAATCAAAGGAAAGCAATTTTGATTTATGAATTAGACAAACACAAACATACTCACCAAGATATTATTTCTTTACTTAAAACCTTTCTTACAAATATTTTACAATGAATAATAAATTTTATAACTCCCTTTTTGTGCAGCTTTCTCCAAGTTAATTTGATTATCAAATTCCATAAATATAAAAATTTAATTCGTCTACAAACAGCATAGAGTTCAAACGTATTAAATTACCGTTATCCATGGAATTTTGCCAGATTTAATAACTTGTAGTAAAAGGTAAAACAAGGATTCGAAGGTTGGAATTTCCAGGTGACATGTTATGCAGTATTTCTTTTAGAGATGAAGAATCTCAATGATGATTATGATAGTTTGATGGTGGTTGTTTTTCAATCAGAACGCAGATGTCATTGAGATTTTAAATTTTTTTCAAATTAGTCTTTTTTTATATTCACATTGGATATCATATCACCGTACATCATTAATATCATATCGCCATCTCTCTCATTATAATATGCCTAACTGACGTCATTTACTTTTAGGTGCACATTTTTAATTGGTTAATTGCTAATTGTGAAAGAATGAGCTTTTTATTTACTTATTGCATTTAGCTTAATATCTCTGCCAAAATTCATGTATGCACGTTTTAATTCCAGTCTAATTGAATGAAGATTCTGTCTAAATATATATGTATAGATCTGATCGTTTCTGATTTAAAAAAAGACAATATAAAAAAAAACATCTTTTGACAAGTTAATTATTCATTACTTCTTTGATACAAACTATAAATGGTTTAAGGAGAACATTTAGATACATCATTAACAGCATATCATTAATAGTCATTATTACATCACCATCATCATATATCATTAATATCATATCGCCATCTCTCTCATTATAATATACCTAAATGACGTCATTTGCTTCTAAGGAACATACTTCTAGTTGATTAATTTCCAATTGTGAAGGAATAGAGGTTATGACAGTTTGTGCAAATATGACGCATAGACGGTCGGATGGTCTGATAGTAGTTTTTAATCAAAAGTAAATGTGAGGGAGATTAAAAAATCTTCTTCAAATTAGTCTTTTTTTTTTTATTCGCATTGGATATCATATTGTCATCATCATAAATCATCGATATCATATCGCTATCTCTTTCATGATAATATGCCTAACTGACGTCATTTGATTTTTATGTATGTACTTCTAATTGATTAAATGTTAATTGCGGAGGAATGAATTTCTTTTTATTTAATGATTATATTGGATTAATATAGCTGCCAAAAATCATGCATACACATTTTTATTTTCTTTCTTTTTAAATAAAGATGCTCTCTGTGTATTAATATATAGATCTGGTAATTTCTGATTAAAACAAAAAAACAGCATCTTAAACCTTTTTCACAGAATAATGCTTCCCGTATATCCGCTATTTCTTTGATACAAACTATAAATAGTTTAAGGAGAAGATTTAGATCCAACGAGTCGATCATATAATAAGAATCACAAGAAAACTTCAAATTAGTGGCTAAAAAACTAAAAATCGAAGTGCAGAATCACCTCAGACGAGTTGAAACTCACGCTGAGACAACTAGGAAAAAGAAAACGATAGAGATTGCCTTCCTTCTAGTATAATAGAATTCCTTCTTCCTTCTTAAAGAAGAAAAGAATCTTCTAAACGCAGAACTGAAAGGCTGCGGCAAGACAGTGGGTATTACGTCTTGGAAATGGAGAGAGAGAGATTGATGAAGGTCTAAATGAACCAGGATAGTGAACGGATGTCAAATTCAGTGGATTAATTAAACGTCTAAGACAACAAGCTGGCCTTTTGCAACGACTAGACACTGTAATTTAATAAACTTTGAAAAGAAATTGCGAGATTTTTAAGTTTGTTGAATTAGTAAGCCTTTTAGAAATTAGTTCTTCAAACTTCAAATTTCAGGATAGAGAAAATATTTAAATAATCGAATTTGTTACATGCTATAAAGTTGGGAAACTTTCAAAACATATTTTTAAATGAATGCATATTTTAGCAAAATTTTATTCAACATTTGATATTTCTGAAAAGTAAACGTCACGATCTATCTAATTCACCCATCAAAATTTTAGAAGAATACAGAATAAAATAATGATTCTAATTGGATATTTGATATAAGTTACGGTACTATTTATTTAGATCTTGTATAATGTATATTTCAGTTAGAAAACAATTTTGTTACTTTAATTGAATTTTATTTCTTATATTAAAAAAATAAAAAATAAAGAAAAATTTAAATGGTTTACAAAATGTATGAGTATTCTTTAACACGTCTCGTGGAAGATTCAGATGCAGGGTATTTCAGAGGAGAAATATTATTCAATTGGTTTAATCTCTCAAGCGTAAGGTTAAATAGTTTTAATTTCAAATATACGATTTAGAAATTAAAAAGGTATGGCTCATAATTGCTTTTTTTACTGATTGTAAATAAGCTTAGATAACTATCATAAATACATTTATCAGTAACTAAATTATTTAATGTTGATCTATTCACCTTAAGGGAATTGTTTGATTATCAGAAGAACTATAATTATCCTACTGATCTTATTTCATTGTGACGTTACAGGAACAAGATATAATAATACAGATACATTTGTCATTCCTATTTTAAATCAGTTAATCCATTATTAATTAACAGCATAAAACATCGTGTAAACTAAACACAAAAGAAAATCTGACATTAATTGAAATAAATTATTTAGTTAAAGCAATTATTTATTTACATTCGTACAAATACAATTGATAATGTACTAAAATGATTGAAGAGTTAGTATAGAGCAAAAAATATTCTGTTAATATGTTTTCTGGTTTGTAAGTTAACCTTCGTATCAGTTATATTGGAATTTTGAGTAGTCCCAATGTCCATTTATTTCATTTATAGTATTGTGAAAAAAAAAATAAATGCCAACCTTTTATTGCTTGTTTGTCCTTACAGGAATAATTTTTTTTTAAAGTTGCAGGATAATCAGAGACTATTTTCATTGCTTTTTCTGTGATAATATTGTGGTGAAGTTCCATCTCGTTATGATTTTGTAATTTTTTTACTCTTAAGTTTTTAAACAGAAACATAAAAGCTAAAACACATCTTTTAAACCTAACTATTGTAAATAAGAAATTCACTGTGAATTCAGAAAATCAGCACACTGAATTTCTTATTCAGGTTTATAGTAATAGTTAGGTTTGAAAAATAACAAATGAGTTCAACCAAAAGCAAAAGTTTACAATCAGTAGACTTTAAATACACCAATGAATTCGTGGAAGAGGAAAAATGGTTCGAATTCGCTGTATCGCCTTTTGAAATTTTGAAGTGAAGACCCTTTGTAAAATAGTCATCCAGCTTCACAATTTCATTAACTGTCTCGTAAAAAATATAAATTAATCTTTATTTCAATAAATCTTTTTGTGTCCTTGATTTTTTCAAGTTATAATTCCATTTTTTTGCTCGTCAGTGTTTGAAATAATTGTTCCATTGCAAAAATAACATAAGATTAAAACAAGTCCAATGATTTGGAGATGTATGTATTTGATAGCAAATGACTACTGTAACTGATCTTTTCGTTTGTTGCAACAGCTACTACAGCGTATCAGCAGGTTCATTTTATACAGACTGATTTCATTTACTAGGCTAAGAACTTTTGGTGTGGTTGAATGTAACGCCTTTCATTTTCTTTTGTAATCAACTTTGATGTTTTTCCGTATGTAACTTAAACTTTAATAAATAATTTTTACATAACTTTTGCCCGTCATAAATAACCTATCTCCCCTTTCATTTATGGAATCTCTGATAGAACATGTTTGATAGAAGACATTTGAATCTGTGACAGAGCATGCTTGATAGAACACGTTTGAATCTCTCATAGAACATGTTCGATAGAATAAATTTGAATCTCTGATAGAACATGCTTGATAGAACACGTTTGAATCTCTGATAGAACACATTTGAATCTCTGATAGAATATGTTTGATAGAACACATTTGAATCTCTGATAGAACATGTTTGATAGAACACATTTTCCGCTTTTATTTTAAATACAATGTCATTTGTTGCACCTCACCTTCGGATACCGGAGCCTGATTGTCTGAGGATAAACGTTGGTGCTGTCTTCGTAGGACCCGTACCAAGGATACGTCATGACGTCCACCTGGGTGTCGTTGAATGCAGCGTACGCCAACTTGGTTCCGTCTGGCCCCCACCACAAAGCGTTATTGCTGTGAAAGATCTCCGCTGAAATGAAAAAAAAAAAGTTATCATAATTTTCAACAGAAAGTTAATAAAGTTAATTAACCAGTTATTGATCATGAAAATTGTATAAATTTTTTAATGTCATATTAAAATTAAATATTTCAATCACAGGATGTTTGATTAAGGTTCCTAACCTCCGTTTTCGACATTTGGAAAACCTTAAACTTTTAGAATGTATGTGTTATGTTCACATTTGTGAAAGCTAATTTTTCAAGCAATTATATAAGATAATAATATCAAAATTTATATTTGTTTAGTTAAATAAAAAGTATTTGAAATAAATTAATAAAAATTTATTCGGAATAGAAACAAATTAATAATATGCTTTGAAAATAACTTATAAAAAGCCACAAGTTTGAGAGAGAAAAAAAGGGACGAAAGAAAATTTTGATCGGAACACCGTACATAATATAGAACTGTATCACACCGCTCTATATTCATATCATAAATCTCTATTAATTATTTATGATGATGTAACACAAAAAATTAACACGAAGGAAAGAAAAAAATGAAAATTTATATTCGCTGCATCTTTTTAAAGACAAAAGATCAAATATTCTTTTTGCATCTTTTGTCTTTAAACAATTAAAAAACACTTTAAATGCAGAAAAATGCGTCAATAATTAAGAAAGAAAGTTTTTTTTTTCAAATTTGCTCAAAATTGAACGCATATAAATATATTAATTTGTTTTTCGTTTGCTTTATTTATTTTCCATAGTTATTCAGATAAACAACAGTTAATTGAATATTGCAGCAAGATGTCAAAAATCAGAATAAGTTATTTAACATAATATTTACCATATCTCTATTAATTATTTGGGATGATGCAGAAGAAAAACACTACCACAAAGGAAACAAAAAATGACGAATTGATACTCGCTGCATTTTTTATGTCAGAGCAATTCAAAAACACTTCAAATGCAGAAAAGCGCATCAGTAAGTAAAAAAAGTTCATTTTTTGCAAATTTACTCAAAAGGATTTGAATGCGTATAAATATATTAACTTCCTTGACGTATCCTTTATTAATGTTTTATAATTATCCAGATAAACAACACTTAACTGAATCTTGCAGCAAGATGTCAAAAGACAGAATAAACATATCTACCATAATTTTCCCTTCTTAATTATCACAAAAGATGCTACACTGAAATGACAAATATAATGAATGAAATATCATTAACTAGGAAAGAAAAAGTAGCTCAAGAATAGAGCATTTACACTAAAGAAAATTAATAAAATCTTTTTGCCATTTGATGTCTAGGCAAATTGCCAAAAACGATTCTAGTGTATAGATGAATGTATTTTAAAGCAATCATGTTATAATGTTATAATACAATCATGTTTTATAAAGTTTTGGCGACAATAAATGTATCATTTTGCGTTCCGGAAATTCATTATGATGCCTTTTTTAGAATGTATATTGTATAAAATGTACCCCAAAATTTTCACAATAAACAAGGATTCTGTATTACGTAATTGTATTCCCACTGGTAGCATATGCAATTACTGTGATGAACTATCACCACTGAGATGTATGTTCATTTATTGTCCTTTCAAAAATGACTCCAATTTGAATTTTCATTATTTTATTTTAACACAATTAACACAACCCGCATATAAATCTATAAAAATCGTTTATCCATTTATAATGAATTTCCAAATCGGTTTGTATCCATTCCAAATGAGGTCTTGCTTAAGTTAACCCAATTCTAATCTGACGTATTCCCCCATCTGATAGGGTAGATAAGCGTTATGGTTTCCCACTTGCAAGGATGATCAAGTACCCTTGGCTCAAATTGCCACACTTACTGTGCAGGAGGTCTCAGATTCAAACCCGATGGCGGTATCCATTGTAGTTCACTGCTTTAAAAAATAATAATAAACAAAAAAACTCGTTGGTGATTTCAACAGGTTGTGTAAATTTGCCTTACATCTATGGCATGATTGCTTGGCAAGATTTTTTTCCAGCTTTTTTCCAATATTACATGCAAATATAATGTAATTGCCCCTAAATGTCCTACATTCAGTCACCTGTCAGTCAGATTGTCTAGTAGGATTTTTCATCAGGTGTTTTTCCAATACTACACGCAAATATGAGTTAGTTACCTCCAATAGTCCTAAACTCCTCACCTGTCAGCCAACTGTTCAGATAAGTGAAACATGAAGCCCACCGATGTTTGTCAAAAAAAAAAAAGGGGAATAAGCGATACATAGCAGGAAGAGAAGTAGGGAGGTAGTTAAGATTCCATTGGTGGCGTACTCTAAATTTACATATGAAAGAAATGAGTTGATTCCGTGCAGATTGGAAAATAATGTCAACTTTATATTTATATCTACATATATAAATTAACATTTCAATTATTTGTTATGAATAACTTTAAAACTGAAAAAATTAGTAGGTACACGAAAAGAAGGCATTGGAAGGAAAAGGAAGTCTTCATTGTCTTCTAGGAATCTTTCAGCCGTAATTGCCCGCACATTTGCATATTTGCATACATTGCATAGATATCATGAATACGTTTGAATATTTGCATACAATCCATAGATATCATGAATACGTTTGCATATTTGCATACATTGCATAGATATCAGGAATACATTTGTATATATATTGCATAATTTTTCATATATATTGCATAATTTTTCATATATATTGCATATTTGCATACATTGCATAGATATCAGGAATACATTTGCATATATATTGCATAATTTTTCATATATATTGCATATTTGCATACATATTATGAATACATTTGCATATATGCAAATGTGCGGGCAATTATGCATGAAAGACTTCTAGAAGACAATACGTTCCTTTACCTTCCAGTGCCTTCTTTTCGTGTACACACTATTTTTTTTTTTTTAAGTTATTAATAAGTAATAATAACTGAAATGTTAATTTAAAGAAAGTATAAGCATGAATGTTATTATTCATACTTAAAATAAACTAAAATTTATTTATCTAATTTTCGTGTAATGTACTTCATTAAATGTTTAATTTCGATTTATCTAAAACCACTTTTTACTTTTAATATGTTCTAGAAAATTTAAATGTCCTTTAAGAGCAAAAATAAATTTTCGAATCAAGTTAAATGTTTTTGTTTGAATAGGAAGACATTTTGAAAAGAGAAATCAATTTAAAATAATATCTGACTAAATTTTAATATTAACATTATATTCAGATTAAGAAATTGTAAGTGAAGCACTGTTAGACTTCTAATGATATATTTACAAATCATGAAACCATTTTTATACAAAAATATCTAAAATTGTTTATTATGGTATTTAGGCATTTGATTTAATCAATAAATTTCCAAGTAATCATAGTAGAGGGGATTCTATAGGTAAACTATAAATAATAATTCTTTCGATGACTATACGCCTTTTGCTGAAATAAAATAATTTAAATTAATGAATAAAATTATCGATGTTAAGTTATTCAAATAGATTTAAATAAATTATTAACGAAGGTAGAACAATTTTAATGAAACGTAAACTTTACTATCGTAACACGGTTCTGATGCGAACACTTTTGAAAAATAATATGGGTATTACTTATATGCGTGAAAGAAAGAAATATGAAAAAAAAATTGAATGTATTTATTTGAATTAAAGCAAAGCAATTGCTTAATAATTCATACGTATAAAATATCTTTGATGGAATTTGTTAAGATTAAATTCAGGGCTAAATATATCTATATAATGAAGTTTAATACATACGCTTCACAATATATATCATTATAGTACAGATTATTAATATTATTATTATTATTCATAAAAATTGTGGTGTCGTTAAATTAAAATAAAAAAATTAATTAAATCACTCCACTAATAACCAAATCTTCATAGTACAGCTAAATTAATATCAACCGATAAACTTTTAAACTAAACCATCAATTGCCGATAGGATCCTCAATAACCCATACCGCGATATCCCACTAAACTATTCCCATCTAAATTTAATTAAATTATACAGCTGCGTTGTGCTCTGCTATAACTAATATATATCATATATTAATTAAATATCACAACATTATATATAACCTGACAGTTTAGTTTAAATTCCAAAATCTTGAGTGACAAGTGATTACTACATTCATAAAATAAAGAATACAGTAAATGAATTTAATATATATATACATACATAATTTAATCAAGGTTCTACAGAAAATTAAATGATAACATATTATCATTAAGCAGTAAATAATTGTAAGCCCTTGAGTATTCAATTGATAAATGAAAAATAAAATATTTAGTGTGAAATAGGATTCCTGCAAATAATATTTATGATTTAGCAATTTATATATATACATATATTAAAAATTTATACAGTATAAGATGTAAAATTTATACAGCTTAAATATTGGTGCATTAATTTAATCCCTGATACTCAAAAATTGATATTACTAAGGGTTTAATCTAAAGCGCTAGTTATTTTTATTTATCACTTAAAGACTGTACTTGAATGCTTTGCAGATCCACTTTAGAGTTGTTAGGTCTAAAGTGGATCTGTAAAGCATTAAAGTACAGTCTTGCTGTAATCAATGTTGACTTTTATTATTTTTAAAACGATGGTCATTGTAACACACATTTTTTTATCCATAAACATGAATTGGAGTTAGGAACGTTGATTGAATAATTGGATGCATAAAGACCCCACAAGATGAAGCTGTTAAATTGCGCCTTTTTTCTTTTGTTATGCAGACCACCCAGACCGACTTGTTAGAAGAGTTTTTTACTGTTTTACTCAGTGACAAATATCTATTGGCAATTTTTTTAACAAATAAAGATATATTACAAATTAAAATACATAAAAACATTTATACTGTTCTAAACAAAAAATATGATAGTACATACTATTGCTTCAATAGTAAATACTTCATACATTTCACTGTAGATTATAAAAACAAATTTCGTAAATACAGACCATTAAAGGATGGAAAATAAACTATATGGTGAATAAAACGTTATTATATTTACTATTGACTCAAATTTTCAGTATTTCATATTTTTTTACTTAATAGCAATAAATAAGCTGGGAAATAAAAAAAAAAACTTTCGTCCTGCCATCATTCAAAACTATTTAAAAAAGTAGATTTCAGTATCTTTTGCTAGGAAAAAAAAGTATTATTTTATTGGATAAGTTGCTTAAATATTACTACCAAACAAAATTTTCCCAAGTTTATTTAGAGAAAAAAAGAATCTTTATCCCAAAAAATATTTCTACCGTGTGACAGAAAGAAGACTTTTGGCTTGAAACCATTCATCTTTCCTTTTGATGTTTCAGCACTTCTGTGAAATTTTATGCCCTTGCACATTGAAATACGCGACTCCAAACTGTCAAAAACTTGTTAGGATCCCTTTAAAAAGGAATCCCTATTCCTTGAAGGAGATTTGAGTTCTGTTTGAGTTTTATTGGAGGACCTAGATGTATTCACCAATGACGAAATGATACGTCAAATCCTCGGCGGTAACATAAGCGATGAAAAAAAAAAAAAAAAATATAAATCCGGTTGGATATGAAATGAAATGGATGCTGCAGTTTTCAAAATATTTGTTTGGAGGACGCATTGAATTTATGATTTGTTTTCTTTTTTTTATGATGGAAGTTCAGTGGTTTGAACTTTTGGGTACAAAGATAAGTCAGAAAACGTCGAATGGATAGTGTAAAATTTTTATAAATAAAATAATATTTAAAGAAACAAAGAATTCAAATTTAAATCAATGAATTTTGAAAGAAAATGACTTTCAATAATAATTTTTTTTTCATTCTATGTTTGAGATAATTTAATAGTCCCAAACATGGAATGACTTGACTAATAAGACTGTCAAACACATTTAGTGAAATATTTAAAACGTAGGTAGATGTTGTCAAAAAGAAAATGTAAATGCAATTGTTGAAAAAAATCAGCGATGAAAAAATATACACATGCTTCCTCCTACGCATTAGCGAGACCTCCCTCTATGGCGTTCAGGAGAAATAGTCAGTTGGCCTACAGACTTTCACCCAGAAAGAAAATATATTTCGCGCATCCCGGCGTACCTAAGTATCGGCTTTTCAGCTTAGAAGTGGAATCCTTCCACTAATCTATAATTATATGTCTTTAAATGTATTAAATATTGTCTTTAAATGTATTAAATATTGTCGGTAATTGCACGTGTATGCTGTTTGTAATTGTAACGTAATTAATTGCACGTGTACTGTTTGTAATTATAAAGTACTTAATTGTACGTGTGTGCTGTTTGTGTTTGTGAAAATAAAGTTGTGAGTTCTCAAACCAGTGTCTCAAGTGTTTCTCAAATTGGATAAGTTGCTTAGATCTTACTACCAAACAAAATTTTCCAAGTTTATTTAGCGAAAAAAAAAAAAAAAAAAAAAAAAACCGATCTTTATCCCAAAAAATATTTCTACCATGTGATGACAGAAAGAGACTTTGGCTTGAAACCATTCATCTTTCCTTTTGATGTTTCAGCACTTCTGTGAAATTTTATGCCCCTGCACATTGAAATACGCGACTCCAAACTGTCAAAAGCTTGTTGGAATCCCTTTAAAAGGAATCCCTATTCCTTGAAGGAGATTTGAGTTTTATTGGATGACCTAGATGTATTCACCAATGACGAAATGATACGTCAAATCCTCGGCGGTAACATAAGCGATGAAAAAAAAAAAAATATGAATCTGGTTGGATATGAATGAAATGGATGCTGCAGTTTTCAAAATATTTGTTTGGAGACGCATTCGATTTCTGATTTGTTTTCGTTTTTCTATGATGGAAGTTCAGTGGTTTCAATTTTTGGGAACAAAGCTAAAGCTAAAGCAAGAAAACGACGAATTGATAAATGGTAAAATTTTTAATATGAAATAAACAAACAAAGAATTCAAATTTAAATCGTTGAATTTTGTAAAGAAAATGACTTTTAATAATAATTTTTCATTCTATGTTTGGATAATGTAATAGTCCCAAACATCGAATGGTTTAATAAGTCTGTCAAACACATTTAGTGAAATATTTAAAATGTAGACAGATGTTGTCAAAAAGAAAATGTAAACGCAATTGTTTTAAAAATTCAGTGATGAAAAAGATACAAATTCTTCACACAATATACACATTATCCTCGGCGGTAAATAAGCTATGAAAAAAAAAAAAAATGAATCCGTTTGGATTTGGAATGAAATGGATGCTGCCGCTTTCAAAATATTTGTTTGGAGACGCATTCGATTTATGATTTGTTTTCCTTTTTTTTTTATGGATTTTTTCAGTGGTTTGAACTTTTGGCTACAAAGATAAAGCAAGAAAACGTGAATGGATAGATGTGTAAAATTTTTATAAATGAAATAATATTAAAACAAAGAATTCAAATTTAAATCATTGAATTTTGTAAGAACTTTTTAATAATGTTTTTCATTGTGTGATTGGGATAGTTCAATAGCGTTTCAGTTGGTTGTGACAAATAAGACTGTCAAATATATTTAGTGAAATAGTTCAAAACGTGGCGCTCGGTGCCATAGACCTCGCGCGCGAGTTCAGGCGGTGCCATGGATGTTTGTAGTCGGAAATTCATTTTAAACTCTAGGTCCCGGTCTAATATGACTGTTGAGAGTAGGGTTGACAACCTAAACCAGTAAAAAGAAAAACAGGAGAAATTGTCAAAATTTGTCAGCGGGCAGACGGCCTTGCACGTATAAACGTATATATATATTGTCAAAAGAAAATGTAATGTAAACATTTTTTTTACTTAAACAAATAGCATTAAATACGATGTGAAACAGTAAAAAAAATTTGTTGTCCTACCATCATTCACAATTTTTTTTAGAAAAAGTAGATCTCAATATCTTTTGCTAGGAAGGAAAATATTAAGTGTTCTATTAGATAAGTTGCTTAAATCTTACTAAAAACAAAATTTCCCAAGTTTATTTAGCGGGAAAAAAAAATCTTTATCCCAAAAAATATCTCTACCGTGTGACAGAAAGAGACTTTGGCTTGAAACCATTCATCTTTCCTTTTGATGTTTCAGCACTTCTTGTGAAATGTTATGCCCCTGCACATTGAAATACGCGACTCCAAACTGTCAAAAGCTTGTTGGAATCCTTTAAAAAGGAATCCCTATTCCTTGAAGGAGATTTGAGTTTTATTGGATGACCTAGATGTATTCACCAATGGCGAAATGATACGTCAAATCCTCGACGGTAACATAAGCGATGAAAAAAAAGAAAAAAATATGAATCCTGTTGGATATGAAATGAAATGGATGCTGCAGTTTTCAAAATATTTGTTTGGAGACGCATTCGATTTGTGATTTGTCTTCTTTTCTATGATGGAAGTTCAGCGGTTTCAATTTTTTTGTACAGAGCTAAAGCAAGAAAACGACGAATGGATAAATGTGTAAAATTTTAATATGAAATAAACAAACAAAGAATTGAAATTTAAATAATTGAATTTTGAAAGAAAGTGACTTTTAATAACGTTTTTCATTGTGTGATTGGATTTATTCAGTAGCGTTTCAGTTGGTTGAGACAAATAAGACTGTTAAATATATTTAGTGAAATAGTTTAAAACGAGGGGCCTGATGGCCGATTGCATGGCGGTCGGTGCCATAGTCCACCGACTCTAGTTCAGGGGGCGCCATGGATGTTTGTAGTGGTTCGGAATTCACTTTAAACCCTAGGTCCCTGTCTAATATGACTGGTGAGTAAGGTTGACAACCCTACCCAGTAAAAAGAAAAACATAAGAAGTTCTTTCAAAATTTGCCAGCTGGAAGACAGCCTTGCCCCAACATGGGGATGTACAAATGAAGAGGAAATTTAAAACGTATATATATATATGTTGTCAAAAAGAAAACGTTAAGTAAAAAAATTTTTAATGATGGTAGGACAAAAACTTTTTTTTCTATATTGCATCGTATTTACTACCATTTCTTTAATAGTAGTAAATACGATGCAATAAAGAAAAAAAGTTTTTGTCCCACCATCATTCAAAACTTTTTAAAAAAGTAGATCTCAGAATCTTTTGCTAGAAAAAAATATTAAGTGTTTTATTGAATAAGTTGCTTAAATCTTACTACCAAACAACATTTTTCAAAGTTTACTTAGAGAAAAAAAAAAAATCTTTATCCCAAAAAATATTTCTACCGTGTGACAGAAAGAGACTTTGGCTTGAAACCATTCATCTTTCCTTTTGATGTTTCAGCACTTCTGTGAAATTTTATGCCCTTGCACATTGAAATACGCGACTCCAAACTGTCAAAAAGCTTGTTAGAATCCCTTTAAAAAGGAATCCCTGTTCCTTGAAGGAGATTTGAGTTCTGTTTGAGTTTTTATTGGATGACCTAGATGTATTCACCAATGGCGAAATGATACGTCAAATGCTCGGCGGTAACATAAGCGATGAAAAAAAAAAAAAGAAAAAAATATGAATCCGGTTGGATATGAAATGAAATGGATGCTGCAGTTTTCAAAATATTTTTGGAGACGCATTCGATTTATGATTTGTTTTCGTTTTTTATGATGGAAGTTCAGCGGTTTCAATTTTTTTGGGTACAAAGCTAAAGCTAAAGCAAGAAAATGTCGAATAGATATATGGTAAAATTTTTAATATGAAATAATATTAAAACAAACAAAGAATTCAAATTTAAATCGTTGAATTTTGTAAAGAAATGACTTTTAATAATAATTTTTCATTCTATGTTTGGGATAATGTAATAGTCCCAAACATCGAATGACTTGTCTAATAAGTCTGTCAAACACATTTAGTGAAATATTCAAAAGGTAGACAGATGTTGTCAAAAAGAAAATGTAAACGCAATTGTTTTAAAAATTCAGTGATGAAAAAAGATACAAATTCTTCACACAATATACACATTATCCTCGGGGGTAAATAAGCTATGAAAAAAAAAAAAAAAAAAATATGAATCCGGTTGGATTTGGAATGAAATGGATGCTGCAGTTTTCAAAATATTTGTTTGGAAACGCATTCGATGCATGATTTGTTTTCTTTTTTTTAATTATGGAAGAAGTTCAGTGGTTTCAATTTTTTTGGGTACAAAGCTAAAGCAAAAATAACGCCGAATGGGTAAAATTTTAATATGAATAATATTCAATAGTCTTTCAGCTGGATGTGACAAATACTATTGTCAAATATATTTACTGAAATAGTTTAAATTTTGGGGCGTTATGGCCGAGTGCATGGCGCCCGGTGCCATAGACCTCGGGCTCGAGTTCAGGCTACGCCATGGATGTTTGTAAAGGTTCGGAATCCATTTTAAACCATGGGTCCTGGTCTAATACGAATGTTGGCCATAGGGCTGACAATACTTCCCCGTGAAAAATAACATCTCCTGTCTCGAAATCTGCCAGTAGGAAGACGGCCTTGGCCCTTGATGAGGGTGTTGTGTCAATGAAGAAGAATTTTAAAACTTCGATAGATGTCGTAAAAATGTAAACGTAACTGTCGAAAAATGCAGTGATGAAAAAATATACACTTTTAAAATAGAAATGTGAATGCTGACAATAAATATACTAGCAGAACCCGGCATACGTTGTTCTGCCAAAAAATGCATTGCAGAAAATTACATATCGCGAATATATTCTCCATATTCCAATATACGTGCATATTAATTTTCATGAATATCTTTTGAGTGGTACATAAGATGAAATGCTGCACCTCCATCAGGTGGCAAGTAACAATAAAGTGGATAGCGCGAACATTTGGTTTGGTTTGCCACTCACAAACATTCATGGCACAGCCAGTATTTGAGTCTGAAGCTTGTGGTACCAAAGGCCAGTGCACTAGCCAATTGGCCATATATAAATAGAAGCTGGCAATTTCAAGCGTACCATACGGAATAGAAAAACAGAGGAAACGAAAATATAATATTAAAAAATATTTTGCATGAAATATATAAAAAATAATTAAATTAAAACTAAAATTACAATTAAAGCCAGTATCTCACTTGATAACTGAAAATCGGCATAGAACGACTTGTTCTATAAATATATAGGGACAAACTAAGTTGATTAGGCACAATATACTATAATTAAGTAAAAGGCATCGCAGCGAACATCTAATGTTCGGTTTCGCCGAGAATGAATTCATACACCATGCACATCATTTCAAAAGATACTAGGTTGCATTTTTTTAGCGTCCTTACTGCTTAAGACATTCAGCGAATAAGAGTTCTTTACCTGGGTGAGGTGGGCAACGACTGATTAAAGGTGAGTGTGGATAACGTTGAAATTTTCGGAACCTGTAACATCAGCTTTTTCTAAATACAATCTTTCCTACTCATCTCCCATCATAAAAGGAGAACCGATTATTAAGATGTAGTTGGTTATTATATCTAAGAATTCGAGATTATGAATAGTTCATAAATTATTTGATTAAAATTTATAATAAATATAGGTTTCTTTATATATTACATATTAATCGTATTAGCTTTATATATATATTATTCGATACATCAATAGGGAAACAATACTTCGTCCCCAACTTTGAGCATCATATTTTTAGTTAAGAATAAAGGAGAAATATTTTATAACTCTACTATTTCTGTTGTTTATTTTCTCAAGCTTATTCTTCAAGAATAGCCTTTTTTCCTAAAGTAAAACATTCCATCGAGTATCTTTCTATTCGAATCGAGATTTATGTTTTAATAAAATTCTTTGTTTTGTCTGCTGTATTTATGTATAATTCTTCCGAAATATGCTTATGAAAAACAATATTTATTTAATTAATCATAAAAAGTAGTATTTTAAAGAAAAATATATTTTACTAAATGTTACGATAAAAAAATGACATATATATATATGTTTCTAAAAAACTACAGAAATTAATTATTTTAAGTCTTAAAAAAGAAAGAATAAATTTTTAGTAGCTGTATTTTGCTTTTAAAATCTTGTATATCGACATAAAATAGTAACATAACAAGTTATGGATAGGATAAGGTATGGAAATATTTAAATTTTAGGAAGAAAGTAGAAAAACAATTTATATTTTTGGGCGAAATTAATTTTCTTGTGGTACATCAATCGATTTCACGCTACAATTATATTTTCCCCGGACAGAGTACACTAAGCGATGTCTTCCGCTAGTACTTTTAGGGTAGCTGTCTTTTGTACAAATAAAATACTTAACAAATACAAAACTTGTAGTGTTATATTTTCTACAGTGGATGGTTTTTTTTTATAAATTTTGTTATATTCATATTCATTTAAAATTAAAAGAATATGATTATAGAAAGTTTGATTTTTAAAGCAATTAATTTTATTCAAAATTTTCTTTACTCGATATTGGTTTGAATTTTAATTATTATATATTATGAAAGAAATAAAAATATTCAAATGTTTTACGTTTTTTAATAAACTTGCATTTCATCTGAATTACTTACAGATTGTGAGTTTCTGTTGATTCGAATCAATCATGAATTACCACTGATTTTTCCCACAAATGATTTTATGGATCTATTTCGTTTTCGTAAGACAAAAAAAAAAAAAGTAAAACGTTAGTCTATTATTTATCTTCCAATTGTTCTGATATTTAAATTACGTAGGTTATATCTCTGCGAAAAGTGGACTTACACCACTTTCAATGTAATGATATTATAATTTCATTAACTACATGAATTTATATTGACAAAATGATGAAAAGTTTGAAGGATATTTGTTTGAAAAATGTTTATAAATAAAAAGCTCTTAGAAGATTGATTTCATTGTTATCATTAATTAAATGTTTGTTTAAAAAATGGATTTACACCACTTTCAAAGAAGACGGCTCAGTTGAAAAGTGAAACATTTATTTTCCTATAATTGTTTTCTAAATAAAGAACTATTTCTAATAAAGCATATGATCTCATTCAATGATTAGGTAGCATGAAGTTTAATAAATTTGTGTACACTTTAAGTTTGCAGTTAAACTGCATAAAGAATAATAATTAAACAGCATTTCATTTATTTAATATATATGTAAATATATAGTGTTTTTGTGTATTTTATGGAAAAAAGTTTCTTTCAAAAAGTATAAACTTACGCATGATAAAGACATATTATCAGAAATAAAAACTCAATTTAGAAGGAAAAAAAACCATTGGAAGAATATTTATTCTTCAATAAATGGAATGAAAAAATGCAATCAAAAGGCAAATAAGCAGATTAATTAAATATTTGAAAACTAATACATATTAATGCTAAAAATGCTAAAATTGGTTCCCTATTATAAGCCATTTCTTTAAATAAAGAACAATGTTCTAACAAAATAAACAAGAGATTTATTGAGAAGCAATTTAGTAAATCTGTCTAAGCTATTAATTTATTATAAAGATGTGCAAAAAAAATTAATAAATCCGCATGGCAGGAAAAAAAAAAAAATTGCAACGATTTATTTATATTATTACCACTTAACATTTAATTACCATCATCGCAGAGAAGCAGAAAAATTTTATATAATAAAAAATATCTTTTAGCATCATTACAAAAGTCCTAATAAAAAAGAAAAATTGCAAGCAGCATAAAATTATAATGCAAAAGAAAAGAAAATTAGTCAAATCTTGAAAAAAAGTAACCATTATTAAGGATGAAAATACTAAAAATGAGCAAAAAATATTTCTTGCTATATTTGATGGTTTTTTTTTTTTCTTAAATAAAGAATGATCTTCAAAGTCAACTAATTTATTAAGCAGTTATTTAATACTAAATTTAAGAACATTTACAATTTATTACAAAAAATGATTCAAAAAAATAAAAAAGATTTAATCAGATAATCTATAGTAATGTAAGATTTAATCTGTCAGATTTAATCTATAGTAATGTAACCTCGTTCAAGAATGAAGGCAAAAAAACTGATAAATCTTTCATACATTATTTATTTTTAATATTTTAAAACATTTCATTTATAAAAAAATAATTTTTACATAATATCAAATAGAATATAAAGATCATTTTTTAAATAATTCCATGAAATACAAAAATAGGAATTTAAAAATTTAAAAATATCAACTGAAACAGGGTTGAAAAATGGAAAATATTTCTATAGAACTTGTAATCAACATAAAAGTAAAAGAGAAGTTATCAAAATTAAAAATAGTTAAATATTAGAATTTTAATAATTAAAATAAAAATATGACATTTCTAAATGTATTTTACACACATTTGAAGCTAAAAAGTCATGCAGCATCATGTACAAATAACAGGTATAGGTTATTAATTTTAAATAATCTCTTGAATCGCAAAAATAGAATAAAAAAGAATTAACATTTATAATAAAAACACATGATTAATAAATTGAAAATGTCCGCATATTATTTTCATTAGCATAAAAGAAGTAAAGAATTTTTTTTCAGAATAGCAACAATTTTTTGATGTTAACAGAAATAAAAAAGAACACAATTTGAAATTAAGTAAAACAGCGGCCACTATTTTACTTTCAAAAGATTTGGTTTTGTTTGTCGCTCTACTAGTTGGTTTGGTTTGTCGCTACGGCCATTTTTTACACATTTTAGACTAATTACACTAGCACCTACAATTTAAAGTGGATTAACAAACTTCCATACCATCGCCAGAATTCGAACCTGAAGCCTGTGGTTATAAGACCAGAGTGCTGATCGGTGACTTCTCTAATATTGATCACAATATTTTTTGAAATACAAGGAAAGCAATTTGCAATTTAGGTGGAATTATAGTTAACTATTCTAAATCGGAAAGTTTTAATATATTGC